>OZ025292.1:363496004-363527004 GCA_964019185.1 Maratus speculifer
TAGTTTAACGTACATTTAGAAAAATATTGCCCTGCGTGCAAGAAATACATAGCAAAACAAATACTACTCACCTAAACTTACCGAATTATGATACAGTCGGCTCGCGTTAATTCGAAATCGGATAATTCGAATCTTCGCTTAATTCGAACTAAATATGAAGTCCCGAAATTTTCAATAGCAGAATAACGTTAAAAATTTTCATTAATTCGATCTGATTTTCTCTTGACTTCGTTTAATTCGAACTAACAAGATTCCGATTTATCATTTTTCCTTAATTTCTCCAGAACTTTATACCCTTGAAATAACTTTCTGTCTTTTATTTTTGTCAGAATTGTTTTGAACAAGTATACATATAATCGCATGCATTTGATAACCCCATGATTTGTAGAGTCCCATCTGTCCATCAATGACACCTCCAACCCATCTTCGTTTGTGCTTGTTCCTCACTCGGGCGTGCGAAAAGAAAACTGCGCCCGGGGCAAAGTCTCAATTTGGCACTCTCTCCTCTCCCAATTTGACATTAAATCCCCAAAAATGAAGTTATTAATAAAAATTTGGCGCCCCCTAAATTTATGCGTTCGTGACGACCGCCCCATTCGTCCCCCCCCCCCCCCCCACACACACACACTTTCGCCTGGCACTGGTTTCTCATCTCATAATTAGTGTATGTATTTATATCTTTTAATTTAACATTAAACCATATTCTAATGATAACAGCCAAAATATATTTAAAAAAGACTATAATATTAATTTCTTTGTAATAGCATCCCTTTAAGCAGGTTTTCCTGTCATACATTCCATAATTCGAACATTTCTTATGGTCCCGGCAAATTCGAATTAACGAAAGCCGATTGTACTTTGAATTGTATGAATTTTCAGTGGTTTCTGTCCATAGAACACGTTTATCCGTTCACCCCTCTCTTCCACCATATATATATATATATATATATATATATATATATATATATATGTATATATATATATATATATATATATATATATATATATACATATATATATATATTGGCCAAATCCCGAATTTCATTTTGTTGCTGCCCATATCTGTACGTTTTGAAAAGTTCTGTATACTATTTTTCGACAGGACAATGTCTTTTTGAGCGCACCGCATTATATTTTACGCAATACATCCTGCCGTTTTTCGAATGCAGTATAATATCCGGTTTTTTATTTATTCCTTTTTTTTTAAGGCTTTTAACCGCTCTGCTCAGCAACCGCAAAACGTTTTGAAACATTTAAAAATTCTTTTTTTTTTTTTTTTTTTTTTTTTCCCAGAGAAGGATATAAAATTGGAAAACTTGACTATGGAAACGATGTGGAATCGAACTGAATTTTTCATTTTTTGATCAATAAATTACCCATTGAGTTAAAAGCGATTTTGATCAATTGTAAAACAATCTTTTTTCATTTCTGTTTGAGCGGTTATTCTTCTTTCGATTTTGGTTCAAAACGTTCATTTTTACACTATTTTCTGAAAAATCTATTGCATTTGCAAAATAACGGATAAGGGATAATATTAGATAGTTTCTGAACAACAACATCTGTAGTTTCATGCATTTCCGAATAAAAATAAATTAAAACTCACGTCATAAAAGCAGGAAATTACATTCACGTAAAATTTAAAGGTTACGACAAATGGATACTGATTTCTTTTTAGTACTTTAAAGATCAAGAATATTTTACGACTGTTATAAAAGAAATTATAATAAATAAATAAATAAGTAAATCTAGCTCTGGCCAATTTTTATTAATCTACCATCCACGTCCGTAACCTTTTCTTGTATTTTAAAAAGCGTTCATTGCAGTGATAAATACTCGTATTGAATTATTTAAGCAATCTGCAAGAAATAAAAGCAGAGAGAGAGAGAGAGAGAGAGAAACAAAAAATTCGGCTCCAAACAACCGTGGTTGCCACACGCTGTCGTCTATTTAGGATAATAAAAGCCACGGGTCTCATCCATTGCTTACTGCCTACTCTTGCTCATAAAAATGCGGCATAACATTTCACTACCGAAAGGTGAGCGAGCATGCTGGAACATCGGGACACAAAAAGGAGGGTGGAGGTGAACGTAACTCCGAGCCTTCTGGGTGGCTAGGGATCTGGATGACAACCGCTGACTGGGACGGAGCAGGGTCAAAGCGGAAGACCTGCGGAGAGATTATGAGGCTCGTCTGTATTGTTCCTATCTTAAAAGGAACAAAGCGAAATTACGAAATAAAATGTGTCGTACACTGATGAATAAAGTACTTTAACTCTTAAGGCCCCTGTCCTCGCTCGAGGAAACGCTCGCGAGCTAATGTTATTCCTATGGGGAAGAATTTTTCTAATAACTCTTTCGCATTTTAACATTTCTGGTTTTTTTTTTTTTTTTTTTCTCTCATTGGATAGCTGAGGTGCATGCCGACAGCGCACCTTTTTTACTTTTTCGATTTTGGTTACAGATATTTTTTAAAAGGTTGGTTTCACTTTCAAAATCGGTTTTGAAAGTGAAGGTGCTTTTAAAAAAACATCTGTAACCAAAATCGAAAAAGTTAAAAAAGTGCGCTGTCGGGATGAACCTCAGCTATCCAATGAAAAAAAAAAAAAATGTCAAAACGCGAAAGAGTTATTAGAAAAATGCTTCCCCATAGGAATAGCATTAGCTCGCGAGCGTTTCCTCGAGCGAGGACAGGGGCCTTAAGCTTTAAGGGTGTTCTAAATTGCCCTGCTCAACAAGCGCAAAACTTTTTGAGACATTTACAAATTAATTTTTCAACGAAAATATATAAAATTGGCAGACCTGATTATGGAAGCGATTTGGAAACGAGGTCCGTTTTCCATTTTGTGTTCAATAAATTACCTTTTGAATTATAGGAAAAATTAATCACGTGAAGATCACGTTTCGACCCCAGTTTGACAGGGTTTTTTTTTTTTTTGCTTTCGTCGGGAAATTCGTTTGAAAACGCCAACTTTGATAGTTTTTCTGAAGCATCTATTGCGTTTATAAAAAGAAAAAAAAAAAAAAAACTCGAAAGTGAGGGCGATTAAACAATTTCTGAACATATACGCCTACTAGTTTCATGAATTTCCGAACAAAAATAAATTAAAACTTATGTCATAAAGTTGCCCTTTTTAATTTAAGAGCAGCCTTAACTTTAAAACTGTGGAAGGAAATTACATTCACATAAAATTTAAAGATTACGACAAATGGATACTAATTTCTTTTTAGTGCTGTAACGATCAAGAATATTTTACCACTTTTATGAAAATAAAATAAAATAAAATAAAATCTAGCACTGGCCAATTTTTTTTAATCTTACCACCCTCGTCTGTAGCTTTTTACTTGTACTTTAAAAAACGTTCACTGCAGTTTTCCTGTGATAAATACTCTTATTGAATTATTTAAGAGTGTATTCGAAAAAACGTTTTTCCACCTTCAACAGCTCGAAATTTTCCGATACAATTTCAGACACATTTTTAAAAGTAGAAACATGAAACTTACTGAGGGGATTCTTGAAGGGACGTATGAAGTGCCTGCCGTGTGATGTCTTTTTACGCTTAATTCATTAGAATTTTAGTTATAAACAATTACCTTATCAGTATGACCCTTTTCTTCGTTCCCAGATATCCCGCTTGGGAAAAATCGGTTCGAAATGCCGTTTTTGATTGCTTTTTTTGCAATATTTTCTGCATTTATCAAAGAATCGACAATCACGGCATCTTGTGTACTTTCTAAATAAGAGATTTTGAAAATTTGGTGTATTTGAGAGCAAAAATGAATTAAAAAATAAATCGGAAAATAAGCAGTTTGAATCGAAATACACCCTTAAGCAATGCTGCAAGAAATAGAGAGAGAAACAAAAAAATTCGGCTGGAATGACCGTGATGCCACACGCTGTCGTCTATTTAGGATCATAAAAGCCACGGGTCTCATCCATTGCTTACTGCCTACTCTTGCTCATAAAAATGTGGCATAACATTTCACTACTGAAAGGTGATCATGCTGGAACATCGGGACAGAAAAAAAGGAGGGTTGAGGTGAACGTAACTCCGAGCCTTCTGGGTGGTTAGGGATCTGGATGACAACCGCTGACTGGGACGGAGCAGGGTCAAAGCGGAAGACCTGCGCAGAGATTATGAGGCTTGCCTGCATTGTTCCTTATTTTAAAAGGAACAAAGCGAAATTACGAAATAAAATGTGTCGTACACTGGTGAATAAAGTATTTTAACTCTTAAGCTCATATTGTCAGCAATTCAAATACATTAATTTCTGACCCTATTACAATATCCATATATCTGAAGAAGTTTTAGATGCTCGAGATCGGTTCCATGTTACAAATCACTCTAAATACTTTTTTCATAGGCATCCGTTTATACTTTATTGCCATAAAAAATGAAAAGATACAACCTCTTGAGGAGTAAAGTTTTATAGTTTTGTACAAGGATAGGAAAAAATACTTTATGTGCGTTCATAATTATGTAAATTCGTAGCACCTATAGTCGCCGTTCGTCCGTCTGTCTGTCCGCATATAACAGAGCAAAAACTACCCACCCGAACCGGTTGAAATATATAATTGTTGCATTGTCGAGTCATTTCGAATTTTATGAAAACCGGATGTATAGTTTAATTACAGGGACAATCAAAAATATTTCGTTACATCACGGCCAATAGAAAAAAAATATTTTTAAAGTGCATTTAAAGAATGTTATTCACTTTCGAACTTAATAAAATTGATATGCATCTATTAAATATATATCTAAATCTACATTCTCTACAATCTATGGTGCACAGAATATTTTCTTATCAATTTACAAGGCCACAAAAAAATATTCCATTGCATAATGACATCGGGGAAACATTGTTTTGAGCCATTATTTAATTATATTAAACTACCCGTAAAGCATGGTGACGTCACTGCAACGTCGTTGTGAAGTCACATTGTGATTTTGTGACCATCGATTGTCGATGTGACGTCACGTGGCGTTGATGTGAAGTCACAGTGACTAAAAGGTGGAGTCGTTATGGCCGTTTTAGAGCTCTTTTGTGACGTTTCCCAAAGTGGTCACAATGTGACAAATTTGTGAAAAATGTGTCATTTGTGACTAATTTGACATTAACATTGTGACGAAACTGTGACAAAAGCGATGATATTTAAATTGCCAGAAACATGTTTTTTTAAAGTAAATAACATGTTTTGAAGGATATTTATAAATTTCTAAAGATTTTTAAGAAAGTCACATCTCAGTCACAATGTGACGTCACAGAGTGGTGGCATTTTGGTCACAGATGTGATGTGACCAAAGTGACTCACAGTGACGTCACTTTGACCATGCATGCTGTTAGGGATATTTCACATTTTATGAAATCGATATACGTTGCTGAGGTTTACTACAGGTTGCTTCCAGTGTACTAGAAAGCAGGTAATATTGGCAGGGACACACAAAAGATTTCGGAGACTATACTGTATGCGAAGTATTGTAAACTATTATACAAAGATTTGAATATTTTTAAAACTACCGCTGTGGTATGAATGCATCTCATTTGCGACGCTCAATGTGCAATTTCAAACTTTTTACTACAACGCACTATAATTACAACTAGTAAAGCACAGTTTATACATTTCTCATTTATACTCGTACTAGCAGTTACCCGTGACTTCGTTCACATAACATTTAAAGAAGAAATAATTGATCAATCAAGCAAAAAATTTCGATGATGAAAAGCGTGTGTAATTAACTTTTTATCGCGAATTTATGGTAAAAAACTTCTGATAATCACTAGTTGCTAATTTGTTTGCTGGTAAAAATTTTCTTTTCAGCGATTAATACTAATAGATAGAAACATTCTTGAATTCTTTTGTTCAGCCATGTAGTTTTCCAAGTTCCTTTAATACACGAAAGTATCTTTCTAAAATTTAGTTCAAACAAAAATATTTCTTATTACTGCCTAAATTACATTTTCAGAAATTATCATCCGAAGACAACCTTGTATCCAGTTCTTTTGGGACCCTGTATATCATTTTATATATATACTACAAACATTTCTTAGTTTACTAAATGCAGTTCAAAATAAAAATGCATATTTTATTTAAAAATCACCTTTAAGTAAATTACGCTCATATTCAGTAACCTTTCCGAGATCTTTTGTGTAACCCTGTATATCTAAATTTAACTATTTATACTATTACCATTTATACTCTCCATTTAATATGCATACATTTAGCGAAACTTAAAAGCACATATCATAATTCAAAATGCATTTCATCCATGCAACAGTCATCATCCATCATATACATACTTCGAATAGAATATATAATATTTGAAATCTTTTGTGTTTCCCTGTAAATGCTATGGACTTCATATTATGCATGAAATAACTCACATTAAGCCTCAGCAACGTATATCAATTTGATTATACATGAAATCGTTTACCATAATTAAAATATGTCGGAAACTGTTCCTCCCTTTATTCTTATGCGATGGAATTCTTCTGTGTAACCCTGTAAATGAATAATTAACGTCCTTTTCACTACATACTTTACAAAATGCATATTTTAGTGCACTTTGTAAATGTATATAAATTTGAATATGTTTCACAGGGTTTAACATCGTTAAATTTAATTAAAACGATTTTCCCCATAATGCCGTAATGTAAGGAAATTTTTTGACAGTCCCTGTAAATAAACTAATCATGGTACAAACTTTATTTTCAATAAGTATTCGTGCTAGGTAAACGTTAAGAACGTCAAAAAATTTCATGGAAATCGGAGTATATTTACGAAAGTTAGAAAGCGACCAGACAGACAGACAAACCGAAAGCATAATAACTTTTCAACTTTGTTCGAAAGTGTTAAAAAACGAGCCAAAAATATATTAATCAGTAGTTTTATTTTCCGCCTTTTTCCAACAAAAAATTTCTTCCATTGATAATTATGAGTTTAGAATAAAAATATTCATTTGTATGTAACTTAGAACTTATTAATTAATATAAGTAAAAAATATTTCTGATTCATTTTAAATATGACGTCATTATTTATCTCGCTCCATTAGCTACTGATATTCATACTTTCATACCCCTTGTATTTTTAACGACTGCTATAAAGTACTTGTTTTATTTCAACAATGACGTCACATTTTCATAAGTGAACCATTTTATTAAAAATATAATTCTTTTTCATTCTTTTTACTTTTAATTTATGTAGCCATATTTTACACAAAAATTCCCATTAACTAAACAAATATCCTTGTTAAATATATTATAAAAATGCACCTTTTATTTTTATTTCAAACATGGCGTCATATTTATTTTCTTTTAAATTATTTTATTATAGTTTTTCGCGTGGAACTTTTTTATTAAAAATTCATTGCCGCTGAAAATTTATTATTCCAATTTTTTATTTTCTTGGCAACAGGAAAGGATAATGGTTAAATTTTATCTGAAAAATGCCTATTGATTTTGTATGAAAAATAATTAAATTTTGAATTATTAAGGAAAATATTTGAATAAAATAAATAAAAATTAGCCTATGTTCATTCCACTCCTATAATCTATTCATATGCAAAGATTCAAAGACATTAATCCATCCGTTTTGAAGCCAAGTTCATTCCAATTTTTCGGACACAGTTTCACATTTATAATATATATAAGGATGTCTTTTGTTTGTATATGTCGTTTTTTTTTTTTTTTTTTTTTTTTTTTTTTTTTTTTTTTTTTTGAGTTTTGATGGGTCTACGTCCTTTTTTTTCATGCCGTGACCGATTTTCTGAGAATGTTTTCCGAATGTGATGCTGATGTAATGACATCAAAATTATGCACAATTGATAAACTGGTAGAAAACAGATTTTGGAGAACACTGCAAAAAATTTTAAAAAAGAAAAAAAGCCGGGGGATTTTACGGAGATTTTACTGGTAATCGGGACGCCAGTACAATTCACTGTTTTTTAACCGAAAAATTTCCGTAAATCGTAGATTATTTTCCGTTTTTTCGGGAAAAATGGGGTCGCCACAATCCTTATAGATCTTTCTGATCAAAAAATGAGTAATTTATTAAGTTTTTTTTTTTTTTTTTTTTTTTTACTTTGCATTTCTGCCAGCAGTACGATTTTACACATTACTTCAGTGATTGTCATGTCAATTAACATTATCTTCGTAGTACATTTTTTTTCCTTCATTAGAAAAAAATAAAAAAAAATAAATAAATAAATAAAACTTTGCAAATTTGTGTACACTTTTATGTTTGTCATGTCAGTTAAAAATTATCTTTCTAGTACAATTTCTTGTACTTAAAGAAATAAAATTATTGACTCCTTAAACATACTTAAAAAAAAAAAAAAAAAAAAAAAACTTGTGGATATGGAGCACAATACCATAGTTAAAATCTAAAAGTTGTCTTTTTGTAATGGAGCAATCCTCATAAATATTTCTTATCAAAATGAGTAATTTAAAGCATCTCTCTCCCTGCTCAGCAGTCCGATGTTCCTCCGAGACGCATTATCTATAAGAAACTCCACAATGAAGGATAAAAGGAACAATAAAAACTACAAGATCATGGCTGATTTCGTTCTGTAGAGGTGTCGTTACAGGTTTTGGAAGAGGCCAATCCTACCTAACTTGTGGACTCGTTAAAATCTAAAAATAAATGTTGCCTTTGAAATAACACAAGCCTTATAAATTTTTCTTATAAAAATGAGTAATTTATTACAGTATTTCTCTTTTTACTTCGCATCTTCTGCCAGCAGTACGATTTCATATGCCACTTCTGGGTTTTTCATGTCAGTTAACATTATCTTTTTGGTACTTTTTTTTTTCATTGGAAAAAAAAAGAAATTAACCTTTTTTTTTTCTTTCTTTTTCTTTTCCTTTAAAAAAGGATTGGGAATAGTATTATTTCCTTGAGGCTGTTTTTGGTTAATTAATCTGACCATTTTCGCAAATATAAAAAAAAAAGTTATAAGTACCGATTTTTTTAATCAGTTTGGGTGAAAAAACATAGCTAAATTTCACATTCTTCTTATTATTTAAAAATTCTGATATATGTTCAGATATAAAAGAAGATCATTATTGAGACGAATCAATGTCTTGATAAATAATTCGTAATTAAAGGGTTAAAGGACTTACAGATGATTACCCTTTATTTTTACTTGTTATTGAAAAAATTCTTATTGCTGGCAGATTTTTTACATTTAATGATTTTTTTTAAAATTATTATTATTTCTCTCAAATAACACAAAAAAAGCATTTTTACTTGAATAATTGCAATAATATATTCAAATAAAATTTTTGAAAATTATTAAAAGTTTATATTTTAGCTTTAGCATCATGGCAGTGGTTAATAGTCGTAGATATTGCCCAAGAATTTTCTACTCATGGCAGACTTTTTGATTTTGATAGTTTCAATGGTTTATCGCTTAGTTTGATTACATGTGTTTTAAACTTGTGTTTTATTTACATTTTAATATTATTATTTTATTTATTTATTACTGAAGTTAAAAATTAACCAGAAACAAATACTGAAGTATTTATATTTCTTAAGAGCAAACGAATCAGTGTTTTGCAGGTTACACGTAATATAGAATTAAACAAACAAAAAGCATGCTTGAAATTAATTTTATAAAGCAAGTAAAAATTCAAAAATTGAGGTATAGTTTTCAAATTGCACTTGAAACAGCTTTTTCTTTTCTAGTCGACGGTTGTAAAAATTGAAAATGTGCGAAAAAACTACAGTTAAAAAAAGTAAATAAAATTGCAATAAAAGCGAAATTTACTAATCAGGTATTCACGCTTTCAATGTGATGGCAGCCTTACTCACGGATATGTTTTGGATTTATAATATCATTTTTAAAAATATGGGAATGTCTTATACTTTTGGCCAAGGTAGTATGACTCAGTCTCTTATATCACACAAGAGAAAGAAAGAGAGAGAGAACATAACAGTATATGCATGGACACAAATTTTGAAACACAATCATTTTTTATCTTTCAACAGAACTTACACGAAATTTTTGTGTTTTAACAATGTTTCTTCATCTCGGAATCCAGTTTTTCAACCTCGCCCAGGATATATTTCGAATATGCCCCACGCTGCGAAGACAAGCATTTGATAACAAAGACGGGCCAAACAAGAGAAACGCAAGAAAAAAAAAATATCCGGGAAAAATAAATAAATAAATAAAACTTTGCAAATTTGTGTACAGCTCATATTCAAAATATTAGAATAATTACCTTTTTTTTAGAAATTGAAAATATCGTTTGGTAATTTAATGTTTTTTAATGAAAATATGCAAACGATATTTTTATTAAGAACTTATTTTTGATTAAACTTACTTGTTATCTTAAATTTAATATCATTTTTGAAAAGATTAATTGCAAAAAAAATTATTTTGAAAAGTCAAAATATTAGAATATTTATTCAAGTGGTTCAAAATATTAGAATATTTCACATTAATTCTCCTTTAATTATTACCAATTCTTAACTGGTGGCATCATTGATTAAATTCAGACTATTTTATTTAAAATCAGTATTCTTTTATGCAGTTTGTTTCTTTTTCGTCTTAAAATGGGCCGTGTGAGTGATATTCCTGAATCTACTAAACTTCGTATGGTTGATTTGTATCGGCACGGTAAAAATCAATGTTTTATAGCGAATTATTTACATTGTTCGCAATCGAGCGTTAGTAAAATACTAACACAATATTCAAAAATTGGTAAATTTCAAAATAATCGCCGAAATGGTGGCCGAAAACTAAAAAAATCTGCTAGAGATGACAGGAAACTGAAGCGTATAGTTAAGAAAAACCGTTTTAAAAGTGTGCGATTCTTGCACCGAAAATGGAAAGAAGAAGGAGTTGAAGTTTCTACATCGACAACATTAAGACGTCTCCATAAATTTAAATTTGAATCTCGGGTACCGAAAACAAAACCTCTCATGACTGCAAGACAAAAGCGTATAAGATTGAATTGGTGTAAATCAAGACGTTTATGGAGCAATGAAGATTGGAAAAATATATTATTTAGTGATGAAAGTATGTTTTGTGTTTCATATGGTAATAAAGGTATTCGAGTTTGGAGAATGAAGCAAGAAGCATTTGATAAAGAATGCCTTAAACGTTCCGTAAAATTTGCTGCTAGTGTCATGGTTTGGGGTTGTATGAGTGCAGAAGGACCTGGAAAGTTATGCATCGTCTAGGAAAAGGTTAACGCTCTGATATATCAAGAAATTTTAGAATATTACATGATTCCATCATCAGAAGATTTATTTGAAGATGATTTCATCTTTCAACAAGATTTAGCGTCCCCGCATACCTCGGTGTCAACTAAGAATTGGTTCCGCCAACGCAACATTAAGGTACTTCCTTGGCCACCAAATTTACCAGATCTTAATCCCATCGAAAACGTATGGTGTATAATGAAGAAAAAGCTTCAAGAAAATCCTCCTTCAAGTAAAACTGAGTTAGTGGCTCGTATAAAGTCTATTTCGGCTAATATTGATAGAAATGTTTGTAAACACCTTGTATATAGTATGCAAGATCGATTGTACGCTGTTATGAAAGCTAAAGGGGATGCTACAAAATATTAACTACCATTTACTTCATATTCATAAGGTAATATTGTTGCGTAAAATAAAATATTCTAATATTTTGAACCAATCTAAATTTTATTCTAATATTCTGGTGTGTTTAAGGAAGCTGTATACCTAATTTATTGTGCTGTATTTTATATTTTATAAATGTTAAAATCTTATCTAAACATTCCAGATTTAATTTATAAGAAATTTAATTGCATTTACTTAGTATAAAAAATAAATAAATGGCAAATAATTTTTTCTTATTACTTTTTCTCAGTTATTCTAATATTTTGAATATGAGCTGTACACTTTTATGTTTGTCATGTCAGTTAAAAATTATCTTTCTAGTACAATTTCTTGTACTTAAAGAAATAAAATTATTGACTCCTTAAACATACTTAAAAAAAAAAAAAAAACTTGTGGATATGGAGCACAATACCATAGTTAAAATCTAAAAGTTGTCTTTTTGTAATGGAGCAATCCTCATAAATATTTCTTATCAAAATGAGTAATTTAAAGCATCTCTCTCCCTGCTCAGCAGTCCGATGTTCCTCCGAGACGCATTATCTATAAGAAACTCCACAATGAAGGATAAAAGGAACAATAAAAACTACAAGATCATGGCTGATTTCGTTCTGTAGAGGTGTCGTTACAGGTTTTGGAAGAGGCCAATCCTACCTAACTTGTGGACTCGTTAAAATCTAAAAATAAATGTTGCCTTTGAAATAACACAAGCCTTATAAATTTTTCTTATAAAAATGAGTAATTTATTACAGTATTTCTCTTTTTACTTCGCATCTTCTGCCAGCAGTACGATTTCATATGCCACTTCTGGGTTTTTCATGTCAGTTAACATTATCTTTTTGGTACTTTTTTTTTTCATTGGAAAAAAAAAAGAAATTAACCTTTTTTTTTTCTTTCTTTTTTTTTTCCTTTAAAAAAGGATTGGGAATAGTATTATTTCCTTGAGGCTGTTTTTGGTTAATTAATCTGACCATTTTCGCAAATATTAAAAAAAAAGTTATAAGTACCGATTTTTTTAATCAGTTTGGGTGAAAAAACATAGCTAAATTTCACATTCTTCTTATTATTTAAAAATTCTGATACATGTTCAGATATAAAAGAAGATCATTATTGAGACGAATCAATGTCTTGATAAATAATTCGTAATTAAAGGGTTAAAGGACCTACAGATGAATACCCTTTATTTTTATTTGTTATTGAAAAAATTCTTATTGCTGGCAGATTTTATACATTTAATGAATTTTTTTTAAATTATTATTATTTCTCTCAAATAACACAAAAAAAAAAGCATTTTTACTTGAATAATTGCAATAATATATTCAAATAAAATTTTTGAAAATTATTAAAAGTTTATATTTTAGCTTTAGCATCATGGCAGTGGTTAATAGTCGTAGATATTGCCCAAGAATTTTCTACTCATGGCAGACTTTTTGATTTTGATAGTTTCAATGGTTTATCGCTTAGTTTGATTACATGTGTTTTAAACTTGTGTTTTATTTACATTTTATTATTATTATTTTATTTATTTATTACTGAAGTTAAAAATTAACCAGAAACAAATACTGAAGTATTTATATTTCTTAAGAGCAAACGAATCAGTGTTTTGCAGGTTACACGTAATATAGAATTAAACAAACAAAAAGCATGCTTGAAATTAATTTTATAAAGCAAGTAAAAATTCAAAAATTTAGGTATAGTTTTCAAATTGAACTTGAAACAGCTTTTTCTTTTCTAGTCGACGGTTGTAAAAATTGAAAATGTGCGAAAAAACTACAGTTAAAAAAAGTAAATAAAATTGCAATAAAAGCGAAATTTACTAATCAGGTATTCACGCTTTCAATGTGATGGCAGCCTTACTCACGGATATGTTTTGGATTTATAATATCATTTTTAAAAATATGGGAATGTCTTATACTTTTGGCCAAGGTAGTATGACTCAGTCTCTTATATCAGACAAGAGAAAGAAAGAGAGAGAGAACATAACAGTATATGCATGGACACAAATTTTGAAACACAATCATTTTTTATCTTTCAACAGAACTTACACGAAATTTTTGTGTTTTAACAATGTTTCTTCATCTCGGAATCCAGTTTTTCAACCTCGCCCAGGATATATTTCGAATATGCCCCACGCTGCGAAGACAAGCATTTGATAACAAAGACGGGCCAAACAAGAGAAACGCAAGAAAAAAAAAATATCCGGGAAAAATAAATAAATAAATAAAACTTTGCAAATTTGTGTACACTTTTATGTTTGTCATGTCAGTTAAAAATTATCTTTCTAGTACAATTTCTTGTACTTAAAGAAATAAAATTATTGACTCCTTAAACATACTTAAAAAAAAAAAAAAAAAAAAAAAAAAAAAAAAAAAAAAAAAAAAAAAAACTTGTGGATATGGAGCACAATACCATAGTTAAAATCTAAAAGTTGTCTTTTTGTAATGGAGCAATCCTCATAAATATTTCTTATCAAAATGAGTAATTTAAAGCATCTCTCTCCCTGCTCAGCAGTCCGATGTTCCTCCGAGACGCATTATCTATAAGAAACTCCACAATGAAGGATAAAAGGAACAATAAAAACTACAAGATCATGGCTGATTTCGTTCTGTAGAGGTGTCGTTACAGGTTTTGGAAGAGGCCAATCCTACCTAACTTGTGGACTCGTTAAAATCTAAAAATAAATGTTGCCTTTGAAATAACACAAGCCTTATAAATTTTTCTTATAAAAATGAGTAATTTATTACAGTATTTCTCTTTTTACTTCGCATCTTCTGCCAGCAGTACGATTTCATATGCCACTTCTGTGTTTTTCATGTCAGTTAACATTATCTTTTTGGTACTTTTTTTTTTCATTGGAAAAAAAAAAAGAAATTAACCTTTTTTTTTTCTTTCTTTTTCTTTTCCTTTAAAAAAAACTGTGGACTAGTTAAAATTTAGAATTAAAAGTTGTCTACGAAATAATACAATTTTTATAATTTTTCCTTATCAAAATAAGTAATTCGTTACAGCTTCTTTCTTTTTATTTCCTATTTCCAGTTGTGCAATTTTGTACACACTCCTGTGTTTGTCATATTACTTAAAAACTATCTTTCAAGTAAAATTTATTTTATTTAAATAAATAAAAATGATTTACTCCTTAAGGATGTATTCCACTCCAAACAGCTTATTTTCTGATTTATTTTAAAATTCATTTTTGCCCTCAAACTCATCAAACTGGCAAATTCTCTTATTTAGAAAGTACACAATGTGCTGTGACACAAAAAATCGACATTTGTCGATTTTTTGATAAATAAAGTAGATATTGCAAAAGAATGCTATCAAAGTTTAAGTTTTGAACCGAATTTTCCGAAGCGGTATATCTGGCAATGAAAAAAATGGTCATACTGAGAAAGTAATTGTTGATAAATCAAATTTTAATGAATTTAAACCACACGGTATTGTGTACATATCTTCAGAAATCCCCTCCGCAAGTTTCATCTTTCTACTTTTATAAAATGAGTCTGAAAATGTATGAGAAAATATTGAACTTTTGTCGGTGGAAAAAATATTTTTTCGAATACACCCTAATACCACATATTTCTTTTTAAAAACTTGTGGATATCAAGTACAATGCCATAGTTAAATTCTAAAATTAAAAGTTGCCTTTGAAATGGTGCAATCCTCATAAATTTTTCTTATCAAAATGAGTAATTTATTAAAGCATTTCTCTCTTTTTTTTTTTTTTACTCCTCATCCCTGCCCTGCAGTGCGATGTCCCTCCGAGGCGCATTAACTACAAGAAACTCCACAATAAAGGATAAAAGGAACAATAAAAACTGCAAGATCATGGCTGATTTCGTTCTGTAGAGGAGTCGTTACAGGTTCTGGAAGAGGCCAAGCCTACCGATTTTCATCATTCTGCTTCGGATAAAAGAATAGAATGAAAAGCAAAAACAAAACAGTTAACTGTGCGGTACTTGTTTCGGGGAAGAATAGTGGCTTGTAAACTGTCCGAAGTTCAGTCTCCCGAATGTTCAAGCCACCCTGAGCAATTGGTGAAAGATCGTAAATTTTACTTAGTGGTTGACATTCTTACTCTCCTCCCCCCGCCCACCCCTCCCTCGCACTCCCGAAAAGAAGAAAATCTTCCAAGAGGATTATGCAATGAAAAGAAGAAAAAAAAGCGCGTGCGACCCACGCGTCGAGCATGCGCATTGTAAGTCAGGGAATGATATTCTTTTTTTTTTTTCTTTCTTTCTTTCCTCCTTGTACTGTTGAATTAAATTGGAGAGGGGTGATATAAAAAGTGTTCAGTGATGAGTAATTCATATTACAGTAAACATTTATAGATCTTTTATTTAAATGACTTTCAAATCTAAAAGTTGTATCCAGTCAGGGGTAGAGGTCTGCACGGGCCGGAATTTCCAGGCCCGGCCCGGCCCGTAGGAAAAGATTTTCGGCCCGACCCGGCCCGTTGTAAAACTTAAAAGTTCGGCCCGGGCCCGGCCCGTTTAAATTTTATATTTTAGGCCCGACCCGTACAGAAATCAGTGAAAACAGGCCCGGCCCGGCCCGTTTTGGCCCGTTACAATTTCTACGATTTCTAAAAATTTCAGATTTTTTTCATATAATTAAGATTTCTTTAAAGAATACTGCATACATATCTATGGAATGATTTTACAGTATATTTTACAGGAAATACACATTAGCAACATTAGTGATTACAAAGATTCTTAGGTTTTCAACAATCAATTAAGATTCATCAAAAAATTAATATGGCTTAGAATAAAAGAAAGTTAAAAACATCGTAACTTTTGAAGCTGTTTAATAAAAGAAGATTTATAAAAATATTTCTATATCATTTTATTAAAGATTTTAAATCCAAATTCATTCGTTAACTCAAATATACGCCTTTCTGATACATTTCTAAATTCATTTTTTTCTCAGAAACGCACTGCAGGTATCTTTATTCAAAAACTATATAATCAAGTGGCATTAACCGTTTTTTGATACAAGCAATTTAAGAATACTGAAAGGAAATAAATTATTGTTATAGTCGGCATTTTCAATAGAATTTCCGGAAGCGATAGCATGGGAAGGGAGAAAAACCTGCAACCATTTGAGAAACTATTGTATCTGAACAAATTTATGCAAGTATTTTTTTCATCAAAAATGAAAAATGCTATTCGATTCCAAATGCTTTCAATAGTTAGGCTTATCACTTTTATGTTTTTACAATTAAAAATTAATTTAAAAACCATCAAACTTTCGCGTTATTGAGAAATTAATTTAAAAACCATCAAGAAGTATATATCCAAAGATTAATCTAACATAAGTTCTTTATCGCTGTTAATAATTTTACAAATCATGTTGTCTGCCCTACAGATCTTGAGAACAATTAAGTCTTGTTCCGACCCGGCAAGTCTATATGTAGAAAAATGATGCAAGCTTGATCTCGGTCCGGTATGAGTCAGCTAAAAAAATATTAAAACGGGTTACACAAAATTTAACTATCCGATGCCGATCTCACACTGTACAAGTTACATTTTTATATTGATGCTGTCAAACTAGTATGGCTCGTGACGCACATTTATATTTATTCTCGTTATAACCATTTGCGTTGAAAATAGATCATATTTTATCGTTTCATGCTTAAATCTTCAGAACGGGCCGGCAGGCCCGAAAATTTTTTTATCGGCCCGGCCCGGCCCGTATGGCCCGTTCAATTTTTTTGCCGGCCCGGCCCGGCCCGTTTATTTTGTTTGTCGGCCCGGCCCGTTGAGAAAACTATTCTGATTCTGCCGGCCTGGCCCGGCCCGTTAGAAAATTTGAAACGATTCCGCCGGCCCGGCCCGGGCCCGTGCAGACCTCTAGTCAGGGGTGCCAGATTTTTGTTTTACCACTTTAAAAATTTTACTTTGTGGAGAGAGAAAAAAAGGAAGCTGAAAATAAAATTTTAGCGAAATTATCATCAAAGAAAAAAAAATATTTAAAAAATATACAACAGCCACTACAACAATTTGGAAAGTGATCTTATCAAAGATTAAAATTTATAACACAGTATTCAACTCAAATTCTATATTTAAAAAAAAAAAAAAAAAAAAAAAAAAAAAAATCCTCATTTTTTGCAAACAATGCATATTTATTTTACAGTTAAAGTTAAATAAAGGTAAACCATCTCGAATAGATTATCATTTATCCATTCATTTTCCTTGTAAAGGATTTATTAACTTTTTAAAAACAAAATAAAAAGGCTATAGTGTTTCTTCCTTTCTGAATCTATTTAATTTTTTTTATAATTATATCTACCCTATCCAGCGCTGGGCGAAAGGGGGCGCACAACAATGGGCTGAATTCAATAGGCTGAATTCAACGCTGATACGTCACGTGATGTATAAAAGTTTGAGAATCATTGATTCACTAAACCGCTTCGTAATAGAACATAACACTTTCTTGGAGTTTAAAAAAATAAATTTAAACTCTTTAGCTCATATGTTGAACAGCATTTATCATTCAAGTCACTCGGATATCATCTTGAGATTCTTTACTTTCCAGTCTCATTTGAATGACACAATTCAGATATGCTGTTTCAAATGCTATTTCAATGCTATTGTTGCTGATATGATAATTAAGATTTATTCAAAGTAGTTTGCTCTCCTGTTCATTTTTTTTTTTTTTTTTTTTTTTTTTTTTTCGTGATTTTTATAAGCTAAAAAACTGAGAATACGCCAAACTGGTGCATTTCTTCAAAGGGTACGTTATCGTGATGCATAAAAGTTTCAGAATAATCGAATCACCAAATAACTTTGTAATAGCACTTAACACTTTCTTCGAGTTTTAAATCAAAAAGGGCCACTTTGTGACATATGCTTTAATTTATTTTTGTTCGGAAATGCATTACAAAAGCAGGTGTTGTTATTCGGAAACTGCCTAATTGCACTCAATTTTCTGTTTTTTAAAAAACACAATAGATATTTCATAACAAGCCTTCAAAGTTGACGATTTTGAGCACATTTCCCGACGAAAGCAGAAGAAAGACTGATTATCACGTGATCGAAATAGCTTGAAACTCGATAGGTAATTTAACTATCATAAAATGGGAAATTAAGTTCGATTCGAAATCGCTTCCATAGTCAGACATTCCAATTTTATATCTTTCCGTTAAAAAATGAATTTGTAAATGTGTCAAAACGTTTTGCGCTTGTTGAGCGGAGCAGTTGAGAACAAACACCCTTAAAAAAAAAATGAATTCTAACTCTTGAGCTCATATGTTGAAGAACATTAACATTCAACTCACTCAGATATCATCTTGTTTTTCTTTACTTTTCTATCTCATTTGAATGGACACATTCCAGATATGTTATTTCAGATAAACAAATTCACTTTATTGTTGAGTAGTTAGCTCTCCTGCTCGTTAATTCCTTTTTTTTTCTTTCTTTCTTTTAACCTTGAAAATAGTTTTTTAATAACCTTTTATAAGCATTCAAAGTTCATTAAAAAAAAATCATGCCTAACTGACAACATTAATGCTTTTTTTCCAAAAAATTATAATAATTACAATATTCATTTGGCATGAGCACCGAAATAGATTATGAAAAATCCACTGATTTTTACGCTTTGGTTGAAGCCGTCTAAGCAAGAAAATTTACTTTAAAAATATAATTTTTGCTCTTTTTATTTTTTTTTATTGTACAAGAGTGGGGATGTAGTGGAGGATATACGCGGATATACAACGTATACCTCTGGATTTATTTAAAGAACCACCGTATCCTCTGTTTCTGAAGGAAACATATAGCATACTATACATTACTCTAGGGCATACCCTCTGCTTTGAGCGTATACCCTCTGTCTTTATACCGTAAGCTAGCGTTATACGAAATAAAAGAATAGAAAGAAAAATTTACTTATATAATTTTGCATGCTACTTACGTAGTATGTCGGAACACAACGTTAAAGTTAAAATCCTTTTCTTAACCCGGGAGTACACGCGCCAGGTCTTTTTGACCCGGAGTGCGTATGATTTTTGCAATTGTAACCACTTATCTTTTAAAAGTAATCTTCAACTTATTTTATCGCAAAATTTTTAAGCATTATCTCCGCCTAAATAAAATGACGGTTATAATTTGATTTTATTGGTGACAAAGTTAAAACTATTTCTACTTTGGGTAAGCGCGTGTTCTCAAGGGTTAAACAACTTTCATCTAAAAAAATTTGCACCCCTATAGTACTTTTTTGAAGCTTTAAAATATAAATTTCAACTCTTTAGCAATATGCTGAGTAACACTATAGTTAATCTTACTTTTATGTATCATTTCAATATTTGAATGACATAACCCTGACGCTGTTTCAGGTAAACAAGTTTATTTTATTCAACTTCTTTCTTTTGTCGTTAACCACCCCCCCCCCCCTCTCATTTTTTGTAAATCAAAGAAAAATGTAGGTTATTGAGGAAATTCTCATTTAGATATCATATGAGGATTTGACACCTTTTTAGTGAACTTCACTGTCAAAAACGGGCTACTGCGAAAATTTTTTCCAACGATCTGTCAGTGGCGTAAACAGGTAGAAATAGGTGAAAGGCAGTGAATAAGTTTAAGGCAGTCAGTTTTGAGTGACAAGGGGGCGGTTCTGAAATTTATGTGTAAAGACAAGAGGAAAGAAATAGGGTAGTAAAGCAAAAATATGCTTTTGGATATTATAAACCATCAAAGTCAATCTGTTGACTGAAGATCTTGGATCAGATTTTTTTTCCTTCAGTGGTTTACAGGAAAAAAATATTTTTGCTTACCAAAAAATGCAGTTTGTCCAAATCTGCGATGATTGTTACTTCCTTGCTTGAGAATACGAAATTTTCTGACACATTCACATTCATAATTTCATTTTCATATTTCCCTCGAAAATATTAGGTACCAAAATTCATATGACTAAGAATAATAAATTTTTCTATATACTTTTGTTATATATTGAGTTAAAGCCATTTGCTCTCCGATGATCTCTATTTAGTCAGCTGTTCAAAATATCAGTATGCTAATGGCATTTTCTGAAATATCATTAATTTTACAGAAAAAACTTTGAATTTCTTGCTATCCGATTAACTGTATCTGAAAATTTCATATATTGATGAATGAAAACTACCTAAAATCTTGAGCGGCAATCACCTATAATGTTAATCATGATTTGTACCAGAAACGTTTAATTTAATTTTTCTTTTTGAACTTTAATGACAATTTTTTATAAAATTGTTTTTTTTTTTTTTTTGGGGGGGGGGGGGTTGAAAAATTTGGTAAGGCTTAAAGCAATGATTTGTCATTATAAAAGACCAAATTTTGAAATATGCATCCCATAATAATAATAAAAATAATAATATAACTGCCGACGAAAAGGAAATGCATCATAATAAATAATACGAGAAATATGTATCTACCCTACGGAAAATCAATTTCCCCCATTTTTTTTTTTTCATTTTTTTAAAAGAAAGAATATTAAAAGCACACTTTTTAGTACTAATCTGGAAGTAAGATAAAAAACATTAAAAATACAGAAAATTGCTCAAAAATTCTTTTTAAAGTTTTTTTTTTCCTTTTCTTTTTTTTTTAACTTTTATCTCCTTATTGTTATTAATTTCATAATATGTAATCTAGGCTAATCAAACCAGTTTTGGCTAAATTTGCTTTGAATTCGATTGAAAGATAATTAGTGCGGCAGTATAGAATGGCGCCTACACTGAGAAAAAAATATGGTTCTGGCTTATAGAATCTAAGTAATGGCTCTAGAAAAAATAGTTCCATGTCATCCTTATAAATTTTAGTTCCATTTCTTAGACAGTTCCAGAGTCTCTTACTAGAACTCAAGAACATTTTCCTATATTTTTGCTGTCAAATTTATCTAAAAATCTCTTCAAATAGATGCAAACACAAGAGATTTGATTTAGTAACTAGAATTATAGCTTAAGAAACCATTCCTAAAATCAAGCGACAATTTCTCGCTACTGAAACGGTTCAATGTCGTTTCGGCTCCCAGAAAACAAGAGACTAGAAATGTCAAGTCATTTCGCCTATTCAGCTTAGTTGTTTACCCTACTCGCATAGTTTGGACATCTATATTTCTAGTTTAGAGATTCAGAAAGTGACTAACTATTCATTCTAGGTGAAGGCAGCATATTTTTTTTTCTCAGTGTACGGCCAGTGTCCGACCTATACAGGAGTAGGGGAAAAATGAGAGTCCGACCTCAGGAGGAGGCGTGAGGCTGTGGTGGTGGTGGTGGGAGCCTCCTCCTCAAGCCTCCTCCTCCACAGCCCTCCTCCTCAATCCTCCTCCTCCTCAATCCTCCTCCTCCTGACATCGTCTTATAAGAGAAGGGGTTAAAAGGATTTTTTCGAATTTTAAGCGGGAATTTCAGGGAGTTAGAATTTTTAAACCATACTATAGTATGGGGATGTTTTTAAATTTTAATTGGGGAATTTTCGGCGTGTTATAGTACATGGGGTATGTTTTTCGATTGAATTTTGCTGTTGTTCATTTAAAAAGGTAATTAAAAATTAGGAGTGAAATTTTTTCAACATACTCTAGTTTGAGGGTGATTCGAGTGATGATTTATTAAGAAATTTTTAATAATTTAAATTTTAAAATTTTCAACAGTTTAAATTTATTTTGAGTCAAGTATAGTACGTAGTAGAATTTAAGAAATGGATAATAGCAATTAACGATAATTAGTAATTAATTAAAAAAGGTAATTAAAACTAATGAGTGAAAAATAATGAAGACCACTTTAATTATTTCGGCATGCTGTAGTATGATAGGTTATTTTAATGTGGTAATTTTTTTCGATAGAGTTTTGCTGTTGTTCATTAAAAAAGATTAATGAAAGGAATACTACCTTTTGAATTTCAAATCTGGAAGAGTGTGCCCTCATCTTTTTTCCGGGCTTGGGACCGGCATTCTCTGCTTAAGACATTGTCTAGTCATAAGCAGTGAATGGCAGATTTACACACTCACATTCACACACACATTCACACACACACTTTTTGAAGATTTTGATATCTTCTTTTTTTTTTGTAAACTTTTTTTTTTTTTTTTTCACTTTTTGTGAATTTTTTTTTTTTTTTCACTTTTTGTAAGATTTTTTTTTTTTTTTTACATCTTGTAAACTTTTTTTCATTTATGTTTTGGGTATTTGCCAATGCCCGTAAGCTAAGCTGCTTATCCCATCTTCTAATATATATCGTTTGTCATCAAAGGGCGAGAGACATTTCTTATTTTGCTTCATAGAATATAATGTATGTAATCGCTGCCCGATTCTGGTTTGGACTTCAAATGTTGTTTTCTGGTCTTTAAGGCAATTTACATAATCTTGATGAGTAAGCTTCTTTCGAACAATTCTTGTGGAGATCCCCTTGGCTCTCTTCTTCTCCTCATCACAAGTCTTGATGGAATACATCTTAGACTTTAAACCTACAAATTCGTGGACAGCTCTTCCATTCAACTCATCTTTAAACTTCCCCAAAACTTTTCGATTCACTGTGGAATAAAGAGGGTTATCTTGGGGATAATCAGAAAAGTCGAATTCGGAGCTGTGGAGTGCCAAATCCCTTTGTAGGTTTTCAGTCTTGATGAGATATGTGAGACTGTCGGTATCGGTGAAAAGCAGCAATGAACGATTGCCACTATAATTTTTTTTTACGAAATTATAATGGAAATCATACATTAATACCTTAGACAACTCCAGTATCGTGAATCCGACGTAAATGGGTCTGTTCATTAAGATACTGGGTTTCTGCCTTTCAACCGCCGTCAGACCCTCATCAAATATCTTGAATGATTTGAAGAAGGGTGATGCTACCAGCTTTTCAGATCTT
This sequence comes from Maratus speculifer, assembly GCA_964019185.1. Taxonomy (NCBI): domain Eukaryota; kingdom Metazoa; phylum Arthropoda; class Arachnida; order Araneae; family Salticidae; genus Maratus; species Maratus speculifer. The sequence goes on from OZ025292.1 coordinate 363,519,425, forward strand.
GCGGAAGTATTGCATAGCTCCACATTTCTTCGCTTCCTGAGATTTTCTATACACTTTCCATAAATGCTGTTATTTAAAAGTTTGAAGAAATCCTTTTGAAAAGTGGTAGTGGCTGTCTTCCGTTTTTCGGTGTTGAAATCGATGTATTCTTTAAGCCAAGGGGATTGGTTGAACTGGAGCACTTTATGTACATGTTGCAGCTTGAGTCCCAACTGTAAATATAATTGTAAATTGCGATAGTGGCAAATGTACTTTTTTTTGTCCATCAAATTTGGAATAAGTTTGGGAGTACCCTTAAATTCCCTCTCCAGCAAACTCTTCGCATAGGGTGAAAGCATTTTTTCTTCCACGGTCAGTCTTTCAGGCGCGAGTGGATATTCGTTGTGTGATATATGAAGGGATTTAGGGTACTCCAAATCCACTTCAAATATATAGCCAATAGAAGAATCTTTCTTGATTTTTAAAATGTCCTCTGTTGAAAAATTGGTATCTTCACACCACCGAAACCCTCCGTATGGCAGACTTTGGGACATAGCCCAGCCATACAAATTGTTAGCATCCCAGTAGAGGATATGGGACGTATCTTCATTTGGGTCGTAGTTTGGGACTTGTGTATTATTGGCGGTCGCAAATCTGTGGGAAATCTGCGACACGCCACCACGAATTCCTTGTTCGACGAATAGCAACATATTTACGTCAGTGAGCAATTCTAATTCCACCCCCGTCATCTTCAAACAGGCCTGCCAAGACAAACCTGGTGAAGTGACGAGGTGGGCTGCGTCAATATCGTAGAATTGCTTACACAAGCCCCGGAAATTTTCAAACACGTCAGCCAACAGTAACACGTCGGTTTTCACGTAAAGATTGTGATAATCACCAAGGGTTTGCATCTGGAAAGTGGACCAAATGTTTTCTGCATGCTTGTAATCATCTTCACTTATAGATTCTTCAGTTAAATTATTGTAAAAGGCTGCTGGTGGGGGGAGATGATCTTCATCAAATTTCTTAAATGATGAAAAATATGAATATGGATACACTCCTTTTCGAGTGAGCAAGGATAAGTCTATTGAAGGAAAATGTTTCTTTAAAATTTTGAAGTCATCCTGTTGAAGATTGGCTGTGAGTTTATCCAGTGACGTCGGCAAGAACTGAAGAGAATCTAAGAAGGAGAATTGGATGGAAGATGTCTTTTCTTTTAGTTTGAAAGTTATATAATCTTCCAAAGTGGCAGCGATTACATCGATGTGAAAATTGGGATAGCAGCCTAGCTTCTTCATAATGTGATGGGCATCATATTTTTTCAAATTGTGGAAGACCACTGGGATAACTTTCGACTGCTTATAATTTAAATTGCAGAAGGGATGAGCAGCTCCTCTGTACTTTGATGATATGTGGCAGTGGTCTCGAACTCGCTTCTCTCCCAGGGCCTTCCGACAAATGCAGCATTCTGTTGCCTCTTGAAACGATTTTTCTTCTTCTTCACTTAAACGCATAGGTGCGATAGTCATAAGTTTTTGCTGTAATTCATCTTTTTCGGCCATCAAATCATTGATGAATTCACAAACGGCATTTTCGCCTCGATACACTTTAGCATGCTTGTAGATAGCACCGTCAGAGCCCACAATAACGTATGCATATCCGCAAGCGACATGTTGTGCCGTTTCAGTTTGGAAAGACTTAGTATTGGAGGGTTCGGTGGTGACTATCGGCACGAGGAGGGATTCGAAATCAGCATAAATTATAAATGGAACTGGTGCTTGTAAATGGGTTCCTGTGAATGTTAAGATATTTTCACCTTCCTCAGGCATTTTTACAACTTGGGGCGATTGTTTACAACAATACGGTGTATGTTCTTGAAGGAGTTCTTCACGGGTAAAGCCATGGAGACATCGGAAACAGTAGAAAGCTTTGCCATTATGTTTTGTACGATGATTCATGAAACGTGAAAAATCACGGATCAGCGTATAATGGGTGTTTTCGCCATTGCTGATCAAAAGGAGATTAATCACGTCTGTGTTTGTCTTCTCTGACACATGTAAAATATATAGTTCTCCCTCCTCGTAACCGAACACATTAATCCGAAGATTATTTTGGGCTTCGATGAGTGGAATTTTCGTATACGGTACTGGGTAGGTTACTCCATTCATATTCAAGGTATGCTCAAAAGGCTTGTAGTTATTTACTCGATTAGGATTTTCCTTATAATTCAGCTTCCTTTGATGGGCGAGGAGACACCATAATAAACATTTCTGATCTTCAAAATTCTGTATATTCAGAATAGCTTCCTTGCCTTTGAGATCTTGTGGAAGCTGTAAGTAACTGCTTCCCTTGAGTGGTTGATAGTTGCAAATTTTCAGTTCCAAATGCTGGACATGTTTGAGTACCCACCCAGAACCTCTCTGTAAAAATTTTTCGAAACTTTTTATAATCTTCTTGTGGGCTTCATCCAGATGTTCTTCTAAATAATCGTTGGTGAATTCTTGATAAGTTAAAGATGAGAAATATGTGGATAGTGATTCACTTTCCCCACCAGCAGATGTTTTTTCAAGGAGCACTTTAATTAATAGTCTCCATTTGATAGATTTTTTCTCGTCAATGGCCTCGTCCAGGGAATCTAAGAGTTCTTTTCTTTTTCTTTCGAAGAAGGTGGTGATGTCATAAATATAGTCTTCTTCCTCTTCACCGTCAAAAAAAATGCTTCGAAAGACGTTTAATGAATCCACTCGTTTTTGATTTTTTCTTGATGTTTTAGAGTCAAGTCTTGGCTTTTTTACAGAAACGAAGTTTGACGTGTTACTGTGGCTGACGCGTGTATGATGGTTGAGATTCTCTTTTCTGGAGAATTTTTCACCGCACTCGCGACAAGAATAATTGGGATTTTCGTGCGAGACTAAATGTCGCTTCAGATTGTCCCCTCGTGTAGATACAGCTTCACAAATATTACATTTGAAACGACTGTCTTCTCCAGAATGAGATTGTTTGTGGCGAAGAAAATTGTCCATTCTCAAAAAGCACTTTTGACAAATCTCACACGTATAAGTCGAGGAATCTTCTTTTTCATGGGTACGTTGATGACGTTTCAGACTGGTTGCGTGTGCGAATGATTTCTCACACATGTGGCATTTATGCACATCCTGTAAAAGAAGAAAAACCCTTGTTCATTTTTTATTTTACTTTTTTAAAACATTTTTTATTTAAGCCTTTTAAAATATTTATTTTCTTTTAATAAAAACTTAAATATTCCCCAAATGCTAAAATTAAAACTGTTTAAAACAGGAAATTTATTTCATTTGAATAAAAATTCCCTAAACATTAAAATTTAAAGTTTATCAAAATAGTTTCCCCCTTTTAAATGTTGAATCTTTCTCATGAAAATTAAAAGACTCATAAAAGTTTTTAAAAAAGAATTGTTTAAAAACCTATTTTTAACTTGTAAAAGTCATAGAATATACTTGAAAAGAAAAAAATTACCTTTGATGTTGATGGAACAGCTTCAGACTTTGCCACATCCGATTTTTTTCCAAGTCTGGTGTGGATGAGTTCATGCCTTTTTAAGCTATCTTTACGGGAAAAAGATTTCCCGCACTCCTTGCAGAGATGCTCATCCTGAAAATAAATTCAATCTCGCTTTACAAACCAGTTTGAATATCCCGAGTTTCATTTTTAAAAAAGGGTCTTCTACTATAAAATCAAACTTTGAGTTTTTAAGATTAAGTTTAAAATATTCGACTTAAAGTTTAAAAGAAACTTCATTAAAAATGCTTACAATTTATTTCAGTTAAAAAAAAAAAACTTTCTTAAATAAATTTTAAGTTTTAGTTAAACAAGTTTAAAAATAACTTTTAACACTATAATAGACTTTAAATGAATTTTTAAAATAACTTTTTTATACATAATATTCAATTTAGATAGTCTTTTAAAAATATTTACATACCTTGGAAGAAACTGTTTGGGACTTAGTAGTGGAGATCACATCCTTTAATGTTTGAGAAATTTCCTGCTGAAAAAGATATACCCCCACAAAAGGTTATACCACAATTTCTTTTTAAGAACAAATACCGAAGCATTTCATTAAAACTACATTTTTTTTTTTCTATTATCGTTAACATTTATTTCATAAATTTTAAAGTTTAAAATCATTAATTTATATAAGATTACAAAATTTTAAATAGTAAGTTTAAAATCATTAATATATATAAGATTACAAAATTTTTATTAGTAAGTTTAAAATCATTAATATATATAAGATTACAAAATTTTAGATAGTACGTTTTTAATTAAAACACATAAAAATTGATTAATTTTCTTCATAAATAAAAAATACCTGTTTCAATTGATTTTTCCTATCCATCTCTTTTAGAGCAGCAATTTCAATCAGCTCGATTTTACTCGGTAAAAATTCCATATTCCACTAAATAACAAGAAAATTACCCTTAACATCCTTTACGTGAATAAGTCATTCGAAAACTGATTAAAACATTCACTTTTAAAAGGTAGGAAGAAAGCTTTAACACATAAAAATTGAATAATTTTCTTCATAAATAAAAAATACCTGTTTCAATTCATTTTTCCTATCCATCTCTTTTAGAGCAGCAATTTCAATCTTGTCAATCATCTCGATTTTACTCGGTGAAAATTCCATATTCCACTAAATAACAAGAAAATTACCCTTAACATCCTTTACGTGAATAAGTCATTCGAAAACTGATTAAAACATTCACTTTTAAAAGGTAGAAAGAAAGCTTTATTTATAAAAGAATATAGTTAAAGTTTAAAATTTACTCTTTCTTACACTTAGTAATGCATTTAAATAAAACCCATAGATTTTAATTTTAGAAAACTAAACCAAAGTGTTTATAACTTTTTCACTCGATCAAAATAAAGTCACTACGTTTATTCGAAATTAGAGAATGAGTCATCCTCTTGTTTATACATGAAAACAGCATTTCCGTAAAGGGGTAAAAAATTACACAAATACAAAGCTAAATTTTTAGTATATTCTTTCTTAGGATATTGTTCGTGAAAAATTATATTTTAAATTAAACTTTATACATAGGACATACTTTGAGAAGGGTGTAAACATATTAAAACTTTGACTTTAAAAAAAATCACTCTATTAAAAGATGACTCATCAATTTTGTTTAAACATGCATGTCCGAACTTACATTGCTTTTAAAAATTTTTCATTAAAACTTTGAAATAAATCCATATTTTTTAAAATCTTATGGAAGGATGAGTCATGCATTCGCACATATCTAATACTTTTTAAGAAAACATTTTCAGGAGAAGTACTTTTCACTTTTTCCAATAAACAAATTCAAAAGCTTTTTGACTGACACATTACATGATTAGGAGAATGAAAATAAATTTCTATAAAACACACTTTTAGGTTAAATATTAAACACACATTTAAGTTAATGTAAAACATTTTCAAACGGAGTATAACTCATGTTAGAAGTATTTTCAATCATTAATTTTAATGTTATAAAATTTCAAAATAAATTTCTATAATACACCCTTTTAGGTTAAATATTAAACACACACTTAAGTTAATGTAAAACATTTTCAAACGGAGTATAACTCATGTAAGAAGTATTTTCAATCATTAATTTTAACGTTATAAAATTTTAAAATAAATTTCTATAATACACCCTTTTAGGTTAAATATTAAACACACATTTAAGTTAATGTAAAACATTTTTAAACGGAGTATAATTCATGTTAGAAGCACTTTCAATCATTAATTTTAACGTTATAAAATTTTTAGGATGACTCATCAAAGCATTTTATATTAGAAGTAAGTTGATAGAGAATATTATTAAAGAATAGAAATGCATTATAAATAAATATGAAAAGTGAATTTTTAACACAAATACACATAACACGAATAAAATATTTCCCACGAAAAACAAATTCATACAAAATAAAATATTTAACATTGATTATTTAATCTTTTTGAATAGAATGAAGTTTTAAAAAAAATTACCACAGTCATCAAACTTAAGATATTCATTCATTTCATTTAAAAATAGATACATTTTCATTATGTTAAGAAATTTGCTTTTCACACACATACACATATATAAGAAAAATAACATAAATTCAAACAGAAAAATAGTATTATTTCAAAAGAACAGTTTAATTTTGAAAAGGTTTCTCGGAAAAATGAGTATAACTAGAAGTATTTCAAAAGTTTCATTAAGAGAGAGTTTAAAAACTTAATCGCTTAGAAATATTAAGATTAGAAGAAAAGGTGAAAATCATTTACAAAAGAAAACCACGTTAAAATATGCAATAATATAGGGTTTACAAAATAATCTTACTTGACTTTGATTATCTGAATTGAAATCCATGGCGAGCGAATTCATCTTTTTTATTTTTTTTTTTTTTCAAAAAGATTAATAATATAAACTGTTTGGAGCACTAATTATAACGTGTAGTCTCTAGGACAACTAATATAAGAATGATCTCGCGGACCCAGGTCAGTACGCTTATCTGATTAATTAGATAAGCTTATCTTATCAGATCTCTGATATCATGGGTTTTTCCAACTATGACGTCATGGGGTTTCCCACGATGAGTCATTACAAGATAACATTACTAATTAACGGAATTAACAAAGATTGCTTAATTAGAATACTTAAAAAGTTTAAAAGAATTTAAAGTAATGTGAAAACGGTTTTAAATATTCAAGCAAAAGGAAATATACTTTAAATTTCAAATAAATTTTAAATATAATATTAAAGGCAGATATAACAAAAATATTAAACTATTATTCTTATAAAGGTCTGCAAATTGGATTAAAAATTCGCAACCAAATAACAATTGTTTCAAATATATTCTTTAAAATAAAGTTTTAATTTCCTCTTTTACACATAAGTTTTGTAATAAACATACTTAATTGTGAGAAGTATAAAAAATTATACAAAGCTCTTTTCAAACTAGCAATTCGAAAATATAGATTCCTCAAAAGTTAGCAAGTATTAAATAATAAAGAAATAATATCTTTCAACAAAGCTTTTAAAAATATTTCCGCGAAATAAAATCATTAAGATATATATTTCCCAAAATTTCATTTAAAAATATAGATTCCTCAAAAGTTAGCAAGTAGTAAATAATAAAGAAATAATATCCTTCAACAAAGCTTTTACAGACATTTCCACGAAATAAAATCATTAAGATATATATTTCCCAAAATTTCATTTAAAAATATAGATTCCTCAAAAGTCAGCAAATATTAAATAACAAATAAATAATATCCTTCAACAAAACTTTTAAAAATATTTCCACGAAATAAAATCATTAAGATATATATTTCCCAAAATTACATTTAAAAATAAAGATTCCTCAAAAATTAGCAAGTATTAAATAATAAAGAAATAATATCATTCAACAAAACTTTTAAAAATATTTCCATGAAATAAAATCATTGAGATATATTTCCCAAAATTAAGTTTAAAAATATAGATTCTAAATTAACATTGCTCTCATCTTATAAAAATTATTTTTAATTTAAGAAGATTCTAATATATTCCCCATCTAAATGATTCATTTTAAAAACATACTATATAAAAAGCATT